>CAJQUW010003177.1:0-25263 GCA_907163375.1 Prostheceraeus crozeri
CCTGGCGAACATCGAAGTATGACGCCTCAGCAATGAAATTTTCTAAGTCGGTTTCTTACAGAAACCCGGGATTTGGAATGGCCGAAGCTATCATCGGAGCTCCAGAGTTCACCTACCCCAACCCAGTCGGGAGGAGAACTGATTTCCACAAGCCGAGTTTCCACTTATATAGTGTGTGGCGATCAGCTGATGACGTAATACCCATCATCCAAACACTAAAAACCCGTCTATCTCCGCTTCTAGTGCTCCGATTGAGCTGGAAATATACCATTTCCATGTAGAATTTGACGCTGAATCCAAATCTGGTCTCCGTTTTCTCATCCGATGCTTCGTTTTGGCTCTACAGTAGGCAGCCATCGCAAAAATTCTAACTCGTTTTTTCGAAAAATGTTGAAAATTTTTCTCTCCGATTGACTTGAAACTCACCATACAGATAGAGAATTTGACGCCGATTCCAAATCTGAAATCCGTTTTCCCATCCGATGCTTCGTTTTGAAGATACACACCAAAACGTCCCAAATTCTAACTCTGTCGTTTTTCGCCAATGTCCCAAAATCTTAAATGGCGTCTCACATCTAAACGAAGACAGATATGAACAAGCCGATTCTTTCAGTGAATTTGTCTCACTCCCAGCTTTCAAACGAGCTATGGCACGACAAAATCCGTCCACTAGAAGCCAAGATCGAAGCTAGCTCTCCCGAGGGGTGGGGAGGTCAGCACTTTTTCTCTCCGATTGAGTTGGGAAGAAGTTCCTAGACCCAACTTTGGCCAAAACGTCCGAATTTGCACTCCATTTTCCCATCCGAGGCCTCCTTCCTGTCGAAAAATGGACTTTCTCATCCCAAAACCTCCAACACCTGACTTTTCCAACTCTGACGGTTTCCTGCCATTTTCCTCCCTAAACCCAAGAAAATGAACCCAAACTGAGCTTTTCACTGCCTTTTTCTCACTCCCAGCTTTCAAATGAGCTATGGCACGACTTTCTACGATGTCTAACACCAAAGTTGGAAGTTTGGCAGGAGGGGGGGGGGAGGTCTGCTGGGCCGCTCTGAGCTCCGAAATATCATCCTCCAGTTGTCTATTTTCTAGTCGCAACACGTCGTTATTTTCTTCTAGTTGATGTAACCGTGCAATGATTTCAATTGATGGTCAAGAACAGGAGGCTGCTGCTTATTGTCATAGTGAAAAATCCACTTTTTCTCTCCTTCAGAGTTTATTGACCAAGTTATGAGGTTATTTACAATAAAATAATTAAAAAGCCAACGCTTCGTGCCACTGACACTTCGATGGGCCGACTTCTGTACACCAGTATTTGATGACACGCATTAAATATGGAAGCAACGGAACAGAGTTCAGGTGGCCTACTGCGTAGTTAGAAATTAGGGAGCTCGTATTTGTGGTTAATGGCTGGTGCAAGAGATTTGATCAATCGAGCTTCGGTCAGCCTGCAATCCACTGCGCTATGACTTTTGTCCAAGATATCGAAGTGAGAGATGGAGATGTCACTGAACTGGTGCACTTTCATACCGTGTTCGTAAAGGGCATTTCTTTTGTTCTTATTGATCAAATCTCTTCTATGCTCATTATAGCGTTTGGTAAACGGACGGTTGGTTTGGCCTATATAAAAATCGTTGCATAAATTACATTTCAGCTTATAAACTAAAAACCGGTCCCCACAGGAATAGTTTTGTGGTAAAAGAGAGCAGAGATGACAGGAATTGTGTTTCTTATTAATCCGATTTCTCTTATTAATTGCTGTTTCTAGAGTGGGACCAGGTTTGCTGATGATTTTGATAGGAAGATCACACTGTTTAGCGAGTTTACTTAATTTTCTGTTACAGCTATCACTAACAAAATTTATTGTGCAGGGAACAAATGTTTCGCTAATTTTTTTATTTTGATATTTGGTTTTTCTATTTATGTCTCGATTCGAAAAGCCATTTTGCCTAAATCGGTTGTTAAGGCTCGTCATAGCTTCTTGTTTTTTATTTTGGTCCGAACATCTACTAGCTACATTAGCTTGGCTATTCTTGATGTAGTTCGATTTTACATTATGTGGGACCCAGCTGTGTTTATTGAGAGAAATACCAGAGTGCATTTCTTTGGTGTACCATTTGTATTCTATCTTATTGTTATTTATTCGAATACTAGTATCTAAAAAGTTTAGAGTCTTCTTTGGGCACTTCTGTGGTGAATTTTATTAGTATTTAGTATTCGAATAAATAACAATAAGATAGAATACAAATGGTACACCAAAGAAATGCACTCTGGTATTTCTCTCAATAAACACAGCTGCGTCCCACATAATGTAAAATCGCACTACATCAACAATAGCCAAACTAATGTAGCTAGTAGATGTTCGGACGAAAATAAAAAACAAGAAGCTATGACGAACCTTAACAACCGATTTAGGCAGAATGGCTTTACTAATCGAGACATAAATAGAAAAACCAAATATAAAAATAAAAAAATTAACGAAGCATCTGTTCCCTGCACAATAAATTTTGTTAGTGATAGCTGCAACAGAAAATTAAATAAACTCGCTAAACAGTGTGATCTTCCTATCAAAATCATCAGCAAACCTGGTCCCACTCTAGAAACAGTAATTAATAAAAGAAATCGGATTAATAAGAAACACAATTCCTGTCATCTCTGCTCTCTTTTACCACAAAACTATTCCTGTGGGGACCGGTTTTTAGTTTATAAGCTGAAATGTAATTTATGCAACGATTTTTATATAGGCCAAACCAACCGTCCGTTTACCAAACGCTATAATGAGCATAGAAGAGATTTGATCAATAAGAACAAAAGAAATGCCCTTTACGAACACGGTATGAAAGTGCACCAGTTCAGTGACATCTCCATCTCTCACTTCGATATCTTGGACAAAAGTCATAGCGCAGTGGATTGCAGGCTGACCGAAGCTCGATTGATCAAATCTCTTGCACCAGCCATTAACCGCAAATACGAGCTCCCTAATTTCTAACTACGCAGTAGGCCACCTGAACTCTGTTTCGTTGCTTCCATATTTAATGCGTGTCATCAAATACTGGTGTACAGAAGTCGGCCCATCGAAGTGTCAGTGGCACGAAGCGTTGGCTTTTTAATTATTTTATTGTAAATAACCTCATAACTTGGTCAATAAACTCTGAAGGAGAGAAAAAAAGTGGATTTTTCACTATGACAATGTGCAATGATTTCTTGAATCTTAAAATTTTCATTTTTTACAATGCTTAAGATGTCTACTTTCGTAGATTCCATCAATTCCTTTGTCTTTAAGCATCAAGCCAGACTTTGATCTAAGCTTTCTTGCGAACTACTTAGGTTGAGAACCACTGGTTTAAGCACAACTGGTCCAAATTTTTAAAAAGTTTGATGTGATTATTTTTCTCATCACATTATTACATCGTCAATTTTCCCACTTCCAAATCTGTTTTCCAAGGTCTGCAAGGATGATGTAATTCGATATGTCAGATCAATTAATCAAATAGAAAATTTCATTGTAAAGTTATCCTTAACCAGTATAATTTCCCAATATGAGTTTCATTCACAGTATTTCCTGTCAAATTCGCACATATAGACAGTTTGTGGGAATCAGAAGAGGTAATTCAGTATGTCAAAAGAATGATTTGAAAGAATGTCAAGTTTTATTGTGTTATATATAGACTTTGTTGTTACTATCAAAACTGTTGAAATTGAGGTGTCGAAAACTGAGCGTGCTGCCCAGAAACTGCTACGCATGTACCAAAAAAGGAACATTTGGTGATGAAGTCTACACGGTTTGTGAAAGGAGAAGATATTGTAAATATCTTGTTATAGATGTAATAATTGATACCTTTATAGTTGATATATAGAATAATTTGATAACAAAAATTATCACATTAAGATCTCTAGAAATTTGGACCAATCGTACGGTCACCCATTATTCCACGACTCCATCGCTATGCATCGTCCAGTTTTGTAGATACATGCTTACTTACCTAGTTTTGTGGATCAATAAAATCTACTAGTAGATTAACTGGAGATTATAGACATTGACAGACTCTTCAATAAGTAGTATAATGATGGAAGGAAAGCCTAGCGAATACATGTGTCATCTACGAGTATATACAATGAATGTCAGTTTTGTGACATTGTCAAGAAATCCATTATGTACGATTATTTTGTGTTAATGAAGTAATGACTAGTAATGATGATGGGTGCAGAATGAGCAGTATGTCACGTACACGTACATTAAGTGAAATACATGATTCATGCAATGATAGTCTATAAGCCAATCTCATAAGTTATACATTATTTCTGATAAGGAAGTAATTCTCATACGATGATGAAAGTCATCCCAGCAGCCATTTATAATAGAATATAATGCTTACTAATTTAAATTATTAATTAAAGTAGTCCTAATGAGGACTGATGGCGTTCTCCAATCCGCAAGTGTACAAAGGCAATATTACTGTAACCATTGGATTAATCAGTTCTTAAAAGAACTCAATGTAGCTTTCTCGTAGTAACGAATTAAAATTGATCAGCTTTGGCCCAATATCTGGTAAAAATGGAAACCTTAAGATTTGTAATACTACACATTCTTACTGTTAATATACTAATACCATAGATTCCAAACACCGCCGCATACATGTTCAAAACAGACGTCTAATATACTGTACCGACTACAGATGCTGGTAGTGGAAATAGAATAGGACAATGGTCATCATAGGTTAAGGAAATTAAAAATGGATATTTTAAAACAACAGGATAAACAACAACAATGGATAGAAATTGGAAAAGTGGAGGTAAAGCATGGAAATACAATAATGCTACTACACCGATTCTGACACTACACATTGTGGATAATGGTAATAGTGGATAAGTGGAAAGTGCATAATGGAGGTAAACAATAGAACTACAATGACATTCTACTACACCGAAAGCAATAAAACTATATACACTATACCTAAGACTACACATGGAAAATACTATTTCTTCACTTGAATTTGTTATCGCCAGTTTCTTCATCCGTCTATAGTACTTCATGTAATTCCACATTTCTTCATTTGAATTACAATACATCGACCACTACTTCAGCTACCGATTAAGGGATATAAAACATGATACTGCAGTCCGTCAGTCATCAGCAGGTACTCCTCTAGTTGTATTTCGACCCCTAACTTGAACACTCAAACCCAGACGAGCGGGGTCCCATATTATGTCTGCTACATGATATTTCCTCATTTTCTTATCTTCATCTATGAATTGCTAGTTTTGCAACATTACCAAACGGTTTGTACCCGACCTCTGTGTTCAGAAAGATATCTTGTTCACTTTGTGTCTGTCTTGGTGATTACATTGGTCTTTTGAGCTAACACCTTCATGTCGCATATTTGTCACTCCATTCCATTGAGCAAACAAGGGACATGTGATTGAGTTATTTGATTCGGAGGACATCCCAGGGTCGATGTTGACCAACGAAACAGGAAAAACACTCAAGGTTCTTGCGTGGGGGAATCTGCAAGACCGATTGAGAAAAGGAAGGCTGAACATGTTCGCAAAATTCGTGAGTTGGACACGGGCAGATCAGAGTTGGCCAAGCATTTGGTGGATACTGGCCATCGAATTGATGTTGATTCGTTGACCATAGTGGATAGGGAGTCTGTCTGGAGGAAAAGAATCGTAAAGGAATGACTGTGGACACGGAAACTTCAGTCTTCGAATAAAACTAAGATTGATTTAGGTGAATTTTATGATAATGTCATGTAGCTTGCTCATTGAATAGTTTCTTCTCTTTATGTCGATTTTTACATTTTTATCATCTTACTTATATTTAACAGAATGAGTAACATCTAATTATTTCTTATTCAGTTCTGGTAAAGAATTATTTCTACAAGCAGTGAGATATGATCATCTGTCGAAAGCGCTCGCGAGAACCTTGAGTGTTTTTCTTGTTTCGTTGTCAACATCGACCCTGGGATGTCCTCCGAATCAAATAACTCCACTCCATGTTCAACGTGAATTAGAAGGGACATAGGCGCTCATTGATGAATTTGGTGTTTTTGTTTATTCATAACTTAAGTGTTAAATTTCTTTCGGAAAATAAATTGCTATTCTTTAACTGTACGATGCTTCGTGTAACATAACTTTGTCGATTCTTGGTTTTGTTGTGGATTATGCCTTAGGTCATATAAGAGTATCTTTTCGTAAGTTTAAAGCCAAACTTCAAAAATGTTTAGGTCATAAAAAAATTGCCCTAATCATAACTCATGCTTTACTTTCACTGTAGGCCCTATATCATGATAAACATGTGTCATGGATTCATAATATAATTGCTAGAATAATATTGTTTGCTGATTTAGTTAACTAATTGTTCACCACTTCCTAATTCAGCTTTACAGTCGCTCTTCTGAAATTCGGTAAATAAACTTCTTGTGATAAAAACTTTGACTCCTTGTCACATTATTACCGGAGATATCAAACAAAGCTTGTAGTGCATCGGTCAAAATATAAATCAAAATGATTCTTGTTAGGCCAGGTCAATCGAGAGTTTAAGAAGAAAGTTATTCCGGGAACCGGGACATTGTAATTGATGACATCTATTCGCTGATGGCGAAGAATTATTTCTTTTATAGCCACTACCATGGACTATTGCAGACAGCTCCTTTATTACTACACCTTTTCCAGATCGATTTCAGATTTCTCCAATTGAATTTCAGATATCTATCACAGACTCAACATTGAAGATATCTGCAATTCAATTGGAGAAATCTGAAATCGATTTGGAAAAGGTGTAGATCGTCGGATTTCTATGGTCACTACAAGTCCATTTCTATTCGAGAAACTAGGATCAGAAACCTACCATCACCGATATGTCCGTAAATCACAAGAATCTTATGACGATTTTCGAGTCGAACTTCCAAGTCTTCAACCAATCGGGGCCATGTAGTGATGTCGACCGATAAATCATATTTGTAGACATAGCCAGAGAGTTTCAGACTCTCAGTAATGCTTTCACGCAGAGCCCAAATCGACTGGAAATAGCACAAAAGAGAGAATTGAAGTGAATTCAGAAAGCATGAACATCACTAGAGATCATCAAAATTTCATTTATTGCTGCCATCGAAAAATTGCAATTCATTCATTGACAGTTTCTTCAGTTGCCTCTCGAGAGAGAGACGTGAATTCTTGTCTTCGGCTGTCTACTTCCGACAGCACTGATCATCCCCGGATATAATCGTCAGTCAATGAATTGAAATAAATAATTGTGATAAGCTCATAACCAGCCACAAGGAAACAAATGAGATAAAATATTGAATATTTCAGTGACTAACATTTGGAAAATAGGAACCTTACTGTGGCCTGCGACAACTTTCGGTTCTGATATGCTGTGTTCGATTGAGTTGAAGTTTGGAATCATTCTGATGAATGTCAAAGGACTAGCTGAAGGTCGCTTTGAAAGGACAGGTTTCGGCAGCATGCAGAGCGTCCATGCTATCAAGACTGTTGGTTAATGTGGAACAGTACATGGTGGACGGGCAACCTGACGTCATTTCTCATGCATCAGTGTTTCATGGAAGTTCCAACCGATTGTGGATTAATTCTTGTATTAATCAAACCGAGTCGATCCCGGCTTGATACGAGGATGTGATAAGAGCGTGAATCTCCTCTCAAGGTCAGCGATTGTCTTTACTGACTTCTGTTGTGTCTTAATGTTGTTTATATCTTCTTTTAATTGTGATGAATAGTTGATGGATATAGAAAAGGAGATAATCAAAAGATTCGCGTTACCGGTTTCCGTGTTTATTAAAATACACTTCGTCAGACACCACCAAGAAATGATAACAAACTGAAAAGCAACTATACCATGTGATCTCTATTTAGAGAGAGACTGAACTTAGAAATAGCTTTCTTTACATTCCCGCTGAGATCTATATACGGATGAGAATGGGGAAACGGGATCCACGGGGAAGTTCACATTTCAGGGGCCCCAATTTCTTATTTGAAGTATATTGTTTTGCCTCAAAGTCAAGGGACAAGCACAATCTCTCTCATGATGCCACAAATATGAAAAAAATCATTATGCAGACTTATTGGGGTCACTGTGGAATTCCGCGGAAAGTTCTCATCCCTGAATGAAGTCAACAAGAATTCTTGAATTTGAGGAGCTCACTATTTGCTGCTGATTGATATTATCACGAGGTCTACTTGGTGAATATGTATGTCGGAATGATGACCATTTCCTTTTTCAATTTATTGGGCTACACAATGGAGCACGACATGATCATTCAAAAGATCTTACTGACACTCAATAGCCTACGCAATCATGCACGCAGACTATGGCTCACATCGCCTTAAAAACTGTTGGTCTGTTGCCCACATCAAGAATAATTTTTTCAACATGATATTAAGAGTCAGCATTCATAATTGGGCTGTTCATTTACTAAAAATCTGCCGGCAGAAAATTAAACCGATATTATTATTCTGGTGGCAGAACATTCAGCCGACTTAATAAACGATGGCATAACACAGGGACCGGCAGAATATTCAGTCAGTTTCGGTATTATGCCGTCGTTCAAAAGTCGGCTAATTATTCTGCCGGCAGAATATCAGATCGGTTTAATTTTCTGCCGACAGGATTTTACTTAATGAACAGCCCCAATATCACATAATAAATATATTGCAGCCTTAACTGCAAAGAGAAATGGGAATGGTGCAACGAGGCCCTGGCGGAAATTCATATTTTCAATAAAGATTAGAGAAAAATAGAAATGCATCAGGCAGATTAATTGGGGGCACCGCTAAAATTCTCATCTACATGCACGAATTTCTTTCATGCCCTTGTCAGAGCGGCTCGGTGGGAATTGGAATTTACTGAATCTTAGTCACACCGTAGGCCTATCTGTTGTGAAATGAACATAATGCATCTACGAAGGGTTGAGGGTTCGAAATTCATGATAATCCACGGCGACATGATTTCCACTCGCGGTACAGGGAACATTCGGCCGTCCGATGTCAGATCAAATTATCAATTGCAGTCTTATTCCGTGAATAATACTTCCCATGTAAAATACGCACCCTACACTCAGCAGCAAAGTCGTGGGAAATGATTCTTGCCATGCATAATACACCTTTTTCTAAGGTAATGAAATCATAAAATTTTATCATTCGTTGTTACCATGTGTAATACGCAACCAAAACTTTAAACTAAAATTTTCGGAAAAAGTTGGGCATTATACACAGAAAAAAACGGTACACCGTCGATTAAAACAATATACATTCACTTGACATACCGGCCAACTAATTAAGGTTTAGCAGAATGCAAGAACATAAATCATCACCAAAATAGGCTAGCAGGTTACCGTAGAAATGGATAATCATGCAATAATTAAGTCTACTCATCAATCAATAAACTTGCAGCTTGACTTCAAAGCATGAAATTTCTTTTCATTGAGAAATTCTCGAAATGCATGACAAATGAAAATAAAGTATACAACGTTTATCAAAGCAAAATAAATTGCACATCGAGCAAGCTGGATAAATTAACTAACATGTTCGATTACATGCTACAAAATTGAAGATAATTACGCATGTGAATAACACTACAAGAATTATGTCAACACAACGTTGTTAACACCCTGCATAAAATGAGATCGCGATCTGCATGTAATGCATTTTCAAACACAATAAAATCTTGCACTCATACCTTTAGAAATGTTTCTCTTTGAAGTAGTACGTTCTACGTTCTGAGTCCTTTTTCATCTCAGTTAAACATTTGTTGTGGGCCTAATAAAAGGACGAAAACACAGACGGTCTGAGGAAAACGTTCATGTCTAATTAAATTTGTGAACACAAACAAAACATAGCATTTTTTAACATGTTAACTAGGCGATAAAATGTCGCCTAGTTCCTCTCTTTGTGTCGCCTAGTGACCAAGATTTTCAGTCACTAGGCGACAACACCAAAAATTGAAGAATTGTGTTGAGAAAGGTTGTATTTTGTTGCATATTCACATATACAGTATATGCAGTGTTTTTTAAAGGGTTTCACACGCACGAATCGTGCGTGTGAAATCATCCACCATGCGCGTGGAATTATTGAAATGAAAGGAGCACTGTACTTTTTTGACATGACCTTAAAACAGTGCTTTTCAACCGGTGAGACGGTACGCACAAGTGCGGATGAGATGCTGGCTACTGATGAATACATATTTGACTCAAGCTGTTAACTTTTCTCTCGTTCATAACGATTCAGACTTATTCACTCGCTCATCACATCAGGCTGTTGACGTTGGAGTACTCGGTCCAATTTCTTGCAACACAACTCTTTGAAACTCTTGAGACCCTCATCAGCAACAGACCCGCTTTCTTCAAACTTGTGAATGAGTCTCATTATTGTTGAAACATGGGGAGGGCTCTCACCAGCCTGTCTTGCAACTTCAGATGCATTACATCCAGATGAATAATAATTTTTCACCAGATTTATCCTCTCTCTTTGATTGTGAAACGTCGAGCCACTAACGTAGAGCTATAGTTAATACGCAAAGCTGATTGACTGAACACGAGGAGTGACATTAGTAGATGAGTACAATTCAATACTGGACAATCAATTTTGAAACTATGGCAGCGACTCGTGAAGTGGACGATTCTAAACATAAATGTGCTGCAAGTCTGGTAGTTTTGCAATATTTCTATGGTATCAGTTCCATTCAGTCGTTCTCGATTCAGTTGTTTGCTGACTATGATGAAAATTTTGCGTTACTTTTTTAACACCCGGTACAACCAAGTACTGTATGCTTATATCAAATCATTCCAATCTTTACCCCATTGGGAAATCCTACCATTGCCCCCACACCAGTTAATTTTCTAAACCTTCATTTTACAAGTATTTAAGTAACCCTGAAGTTCATCGCGGGTCACGATCATATTTTTAAGACGTTCTAATCCACATTTCTGCAAAAAGGGATGACTTCAATTAATATTTCATAACCAAAAATGCTTACAGAATAAAAATCTTAAAAGTTTCAAAAAAGTCGGAAAATCAATCTTTTGTATGCCACAGCGAATGTACAAACAGCACAAACATAATTTTTTGTTTATAGATGTTTCTAATGGTAATGTATAAGTGACTTCACACTCGAATGAATTAGTCATCTAGTTTTCGCTGTGATGTACTTCCAACCTTTGCCCCACTCCAATCTTTACCCCACCTTCCCCTACCCCGCGTTTCAACTAACCCTGCTCTCCCCAATTATTAATACAAACCCAAATGTGACTTAATTTATAATTAATTGTAGGACTTTCTTTCTTCACTATTAACTTGCTACGAAGTAAATCATTCTTTCTCAAGATGCCAACGGAAAAGATAAGACGAAAACGTGAGGATAAGAAGCTCAAGGAATCCGTCGCAAAATGTCCAAAACTCGAATATTTGTAAGATAACAAAATTTGTGTACAGTACAGTTACAAAACAACGGTCGCTCTAAAGGCAGCTCGGAATGGCAGGGTTAACATAGCCGATGGCGTTAGGGCAGACGGTCAGAAAGAGTTAGAACGAATCATTGACCACTTGCTTAGTAGTGTTCATGATGCCAGTGTCAAGGAGGATGTTGCAAATAAATTGTGGCTTGCGCAAAGTGACAGTCATCCCTGGGTTCGTGTGTTGAAGTCTTCAAATAGTGCTACAGTTTCCATGTTGATTGAGTTAGCTGTCGATGTGTACAATGACAGCAAGATCAAAACACTCTCGGCTAACAGTTGGCCTGCTAGATCCTTGGCGCATGCACATGCTCAGAATCAGATATCTCGTACCGTGACCATGGGCTGGGAACTGAGTTCTCAGGGTTTGAACCTCCTTCGCAGGCTCTTCATTACAGAAACCCAGTGACTTACAGGGAAATGCTTGAGGTCGTAGCAGAGTTAGAACTTAAGAGACTCATCGATGACATTTCAAAGTCAGAAGGTTTCTCTGTTCAGGTTGATGGCTCAGTTGATAAATATCATTACAGTCAGGTATTTAGACAAACATAGAGCAATGCAGACTGGTTTTCTCGGTGAATCACATTCGGATGTTCGTGGAGCAGAAGGACTGCTGCAAGCTCTTCTGGATAGATTCGAAGTATGCCATCTTCTAGAGGTAGCTAAAGAGAAACTGACATCCTTGACTACTGACGGAGAGAGTGCAAACACAGGACGAAAAGGTGGTCTCTGGGTACGGCTGATCGATTATCTTGGAAGAGACATCCTCTGCTATTGGTGCATTGGGCACAGGTCTGATCTGGTGATGGATGACATGGTTTCGGACATCTCAGAGTTGAAGCATTGGCGGATAAACTTAAAGTCATTTGCAACTTTCTACAGGGCTTCCGCATTGCGCACCACAGAGTTACAGCAGCAGTTGCAAGAGTCTGGAGCTCAGTTCTATCGATTTCCTGAACATCATGATATACGGTTTGCTGAACACATATTCAACCTGGCATTTGCAGTCTGTCAAAACATAGAGGGAGCGAGGAAGCATTGGAAATCTCAGCTGAATATCGGAGACAAGAAAGACAGAGCAACGGCCACAGGTTTCCTGAAGGTTTGGGAAAAGGGAGGACAACAAGAACGCCTAACATTTGTCGTGCTGCGATTGTTACGGGACTTGCAGAAGTCCAGTCAACGCAGCCTCATTACTCTCCCAGACCTCTTACAGGAAAAGGAGAAGACCATTGCCTGTCTGGATCAAATGATATCCAAGATGTATCCTGGAGGTTACGAAGAGAAGTTTGTCTCCACTGATATGACCTCCGCGGATGGTCAGGAGGTCAATAACGTCTGTAGATGTACAAACTCTTACGTCACTTCGAGAAGAAGCTTCCAGGCAATTCGCCAGGAGGTAGTTACTTCGGCACGAAACTTTCTTTCGAAGCGCCTTTCAATAGAACAGGATAACGGAGTGAAGGAGATGATTTCATTTATGAATTCTCGGAACTCCTCAGAAATGATTGATTCTGTAAAGGAGTTTGTCCGCATTTGCTTTGGTTCGGACACATTGGCTTCCTTCTGTGACGATGTCATTGGGATGTTTGTTCAGCATGGCGCATTTTCCTTCGTTGCTACAGACGTATGTGGAACAGCAAAGCTATATGAGATTCTGAGGCGCTCTCGACCAGGTTCAGCCCTGAGTAGGGTGGTACAAAGTTTTATTGCTGCTGAACCTCACAGCATGGACCCAGAAAGAGCAGTCTCCTACCACACAGAGGTGAAGAGCGCCAAACGCTCTGGTGCTGAGAGGAGTACAATGAATGCCCGTCTGATCATCGCCATGAGCGGAAGAGGCACGGCATTCTATGATCCACGTCCGGCAGTTGCTGAATTTCTTCTAAAAAAAGAGCGACGTAACACTCAGCCAGCCCCGGAACTCTACAAACAGAGGGACTTCATTAAGAACTTCTTTCAAGAGTAGAACTACTTCTTATTCTTTGTTAACATACAATATATAACAAGGTTATTTTTGTGATTTTGGTCTTTTTTATTCTGAATTACTGTACGTATGTACTGACTATTTATACAGGTACCGTACCCGGGACGAACACACCAGATGCTTTTGTTAAATATTTGGCAAATACTTGACAACATTTTACTAAACTTCTACTAAAATTTTATCAAATATTTATCTAACATAGCTGATGATTTGCCAATTTTTAGCAAATAGCAAATTATTTGGTAAAATTCTCTAATAAAATGTCTCAAATTTCTCTCTGATATTATCTTACACAACACCTACGTGAATTCCCAACAAAGAAACATTGTAAAACTCTTCAGAAAATGTCGTGAATTTGCTATAAAAACATTCCAAAAAATGTTGTATGTTCAAGTGACAACACATGAGAATATTATGAAAATGTTATCTTAAAACATCTTTAGAATGTTTTCTAGACATTGCCCCAATATTTTGCCACAACATATATCGTAGATGAACTGTAGTTTTATCAATAAAATGTGAGCATCCTGCGAATCCACTTAATGAGTCAAGATGAAACTAAGTTTAACGATGTGTAAATATATTGCATTATAATTATAACATGTATAATTTACACATCAAAAAACTTGTGGGTTTGATCTTGACGCATAAAGTGGGTTCGCAGACCGCTCACATTCTATTGATAAAAATTACAGATAACCTACGCCGTAGCAAAACATTGATGAAATTTACCGTTGATATTAATTGACTAAATTGTTGATCGAAGTCATCCTGCTGCGAAATGCTACAAGGATTAACAGCAGAAAAACTCAATGCTGCTAAAGCCAAAACATTCGGAGGCAGTGACAAGAATAGCCCTGCATATTTATACATTATAACTGTTGATTGCTGTCATCATACTACGAAATGCTCCAAGGATTAACAGCAGAAAAACTCAATGCTGCTAAAGCCAAAACATTCGGAGGCAGTGACAAGAATAGCCCTACATATTTATACATTATAGTAGTAAGCAAGTGACAAACACTCGACCGGCGCCCCCCCCCCCTCTGGAACGGCAGAGTGTCGTGGTCGGCCGCCGTGATGCTTCGGGTCTGAGTCCCCCCCCCCCTCTGGAACGACAGAGTCTGCCGTGGTGTGCCGGCCAGGTGGGTTCCCGTTCACAACATGTTCGCTGACTCCCCCCCCCTCGAAAACGACAGAGTGTGAGACTCGGGTGAGTTCGTCCGACCGCCTGGTTGACGTGGGCGACCGTCTAGGTTGACGTGGGCGACCGCCAGGATTAGTCTTGAGGCTATAGTGTGTGATGTTTTTGGTGCAATCTGCTGAATGTTGGGTTGTAAAATGGGTTGTTTCGAGTGGAAGGAGTGGTCGGATGAGAAAACGGAGGTCGGATTCGTGTTCAGCGTGAAATTCTGCATCGGTAGGGTGAGTTTCAAGTCAATCGGTGAGAAAAAATTTTCTTCAAAATTTTAACAGAGTTAGAATTTGGGACGTTTTGGTGTGTAGCGCCCAAACGAAGCATCGGATGAGAAACGGAGGCCAGATTCGGAATCTACGTGAAATTTTGGGTTAGGAAGGATGTTTCCAGCGAAATCGGAGAGAAAAAATTTTCACTGACGTCCCCCCCCCCCTCTGGACAGCTTGCTTCGATTTTGGCTTCTAGTGGACGGATTTTGTCGTGCGATAGCTCGTTTGAAAGCTAAGAGTGAGACAAATTCAGTGAAAGAATCGGCTTGTTCCTATCTGTCTTCGTTCAAAAGTTAGAGCGGTTACAAGATTTTAGGTCGGAGCTCGCTCACCTGAAAAAATCCTAAGTGTCTGAGTGGCTTTGTATGGGTAAAAATTTGAAAATTTTCCAAAGTGTGGAATTTCGACCTGGGACCGTCACCAAAACATTTTTCATCAAATTTTGAAATTTCACTGACGTCCCCCCCCCTCTGGACAGCTTGCTTCGATTTTGGCTTCCAGTGGACGGATTTTGTCGTGCGATAGCTCATTTGAAAGCTAAGAGTGAGACAAATTCAGTGAAAGAATCGGCTTGTTCCTATCTGTCTTCGTTTAGATGTGAGACACCATTTAAGATTTTGGGACATTGGCGAAAAACGACAGAGTTAGAATTTGGGACGTTTTGGGTTGTAGCACCAAAACGAAGGCTCGATGGGTAAACGGAGGCCAGATTTCGAATCAGTTTGATGTTATTGTCCAATGAGGATCATCATCCAATGAGAATCAAGCATTTCTTTATAAATAGCGAGCCTTCCACAGTGAGAATCATTCCATCGTTGAATCACACGAGTGACGGACGCACATTTTCTCTCTCTCTCTAGTTCCCTGTTCTATTATCCAACTAAAATGGTAAGTCGCTACTTCCCTCCCTCTCCTCCCTTGAACGTAAACTTAATACAATCTTTTTTCATTTTCAGGCATCTACTCCATCTGCTGCACTAGTAGGACAAAATGGCGGTCAAACGTTACAAAGTTCGCTACGGTCAGATCATCTACAACTGAGGCCAGTGGAAGAAACATCCAAGGTACATAATCCTACACCGCTACAGCGTAAATTTAAACAAGCCTTGCGTTATGATGATCATAGCGTAGTACTCCAAACGGGAATGCTCCCTTCCACGGATGTCAAGATAATGCACAATCAGTATGGGGACTACATACTGATCCCCGTGAGTCCGTACATTCGCCACCAACTTGATATTATTGAGGAGTACGTGACATTAAATATGGACATTCCTACTCCTCTTGCTCAAGAGTGGAAGGTGAGAGATGACAAGGATACTCCCTATAGAAAGATTTGGGATGGTAATCACATTTGCCTACCGGTATCACATTGGTGTACTTACTATAAGAAGGATGGAGATCATTCAATACCCATCAGATGTGATGAGCTCGGAGAAGGTACTTGGGATATCCTTTTCAAAATGAATGGGCTATATTATGGTCGACACAAGGATAATAAAATAGCCTCTCTCTCCATGCATATGGAATCCATCCTATATATTCCGAAACCACCCAACGTGGACGACATAATTGATCAAATCCTTAACAGCAGTGGTACGAAGCGCAAGTCGGAGAAGAATGCTATATCAAAACGCAAATCAAAGAAGGAGAATTGCTAGTCCTTTCCTAACTCTACCTTATGACAATTCGCTTATGTGCTTTGAGTGTCGTAGACGTGGTCTTATTAGATACATTTTACTTCTTCGTTGCCATCATATCATTTGTGCATTTTGTCGTGAAAAGCATCGATGTAATTCTTCATTTTGTAATATGTTATAGAACGTTTCCTTAGATGTGTAAATTTCCGTTTTAGGCTTCTATCATCATTTTTATGGATTGTGAGGGTGAACCTGTACAGGAGCTCAGTGCTATTGCTATGAACAATTGGACATATCAGATTGTTAGTGTCTATCATCAACATGCCAACTGCGATCCCAATGTTGATCAATGGGCGAGAAAACACATTCATGGACTTAATCTGAAATATTTGCAAGACTATGGCTTTTCTTGTGAAAGTGCTCTTCTTATTGACTTTAAACGATGGTTAGCTGCTTTCAATGTTATACGCATCTTTTGTAATAATCCTGGTAAGGAGAGGAAAGTATTTCCCAATCTAATCATTGATGATATTTTGCTCCCACCTTGGGATAGTAGAGTGAATCAACATTATCATGAAGTCACGAAACGTTTTAAGGATTTGTGTGTTCCTATTTTGTCTGTTCGTTGTAGTAGCTACGTTCATAACCAATGCTTCTTTCCTCATTACCTCAACACTGCCAAAGTCCTGTATGGTTATCATTGCTCGCTGTATGATAGTTATCAGCTGTATCTATTTTATCTCTTTCAAACCATTGATTTATAATGCATGCTTGTTACCGTTATTCAATAAATGTTACTATGAGAAGAGTTGTTGTTTTCATGCAATGGATGGGTTAGTTAAAGGGCGATCATGTCTTTCTCAAACGACTGCGGAACATTACGTTTTCATAGGCAAAGTTTAAAAGGAGCTGTTCAAGATTATGTGATAAATTTTCATAAAGATGAGACCGACATCGAAGCAGTGGTCGATGATGCTAGCACTCTATTTCTAGAGTTAATGAATACATTCTCTGATAGCATTGTCATGGCGCGATTAGTTGCGAAAATTAAGTTTAGTCATTTTGGAAAGGAAGAGGTGGAAAGTCGCTCTTTCCATTTTGCTTCTTATTCAATGGAAGTGGTAGATCACCCCGAAGAATTTTTTAAAAGACATATGATAAAAATTGCTGAACGTCTTAACGCATTTAACCATCATGGTAGCAGTCTAGTGATTGAAGCGATTTCAGATATTCACATTCAACTTTCCATAACCAAAAATTGAAAATGCAGTGGTACTTGATTGTAGCACAACTGGTTTTCGAGCTATGTCTGCTCACTCTCGAAGTATATTCCTTCTGTACATGCGTCTATTATTTAGAAAAGGCTAGCAAATTCATATCTTCAAAAAGACTTGCTATAGACATCAGTAACGGTGAAACTATGTGTTGCGATGTATGTAAGCGAAAGGATGGAAATGAAAAGCGCATCTTCAAGAGATGTAAGCATGCTTTTTGTCAACGCTGTTTCATACGTAATTGCATTCAACTTTGCCAATGTAACCACTGTGACATTGCTCATTTCGAGTGTCACTTATGTCGCAATAGTTAGTACCTATGCAAATGTGGTAAAGATAGGTTTTAGCAAAGACTAACACGGAAAATGGCGAAACGTAAAATGACGAAACGTAAAAGTCAAAAGTTTTCTTCAGCCATTCAAGCTCTCCGACGAATGAAAGCAAATCAGCGATACAATGCTATACGACATGCTAACGATAAATTCATTTGTGAAATTATTTCTCATGTGAGGAAGTTGAGGACGAAGAAATTAGCGCCAAAACAACGAAAGTTACTTAAGCGATATGCTACGAAATTGCGTTTCATCTCCAATCCTAAAGTCGCCCTTCAAAGAAAGAGGAAAACTCTAACACAAAAGGGCGGTTTCCTTTCAGCAATACTTCCAATGATAGCTCCTGCCGTGGGCAACCTATTGGGAAATATCTTTGGCTCTAAGCGTTAATTATGCAAATGTTGAGTCTCAAAGTAATAAAATGGATTTCAGACTTCAATGTGATAAAGTTCTGACTGTATCAGGTCCATCTCATGCAGGTAAAACTGTTTTCACGCTGAATTTATTGGATAAAAGAAGGGAGTTGTTTAAGGAACCTATCAATCGAGTGATTTGGTGTTATGGTATTTATCAACCGTCGCTGTTTCAGGAATTGCAAAGTCGCAACTTTATTCGACATGAAGGAATTATTCCAGTGGATAAACTTCAGTCTAATGATGTTGTTGTATTGGATGATTTATTAAAAGAAAGTAAGAATTCAAAAGATGTTACAGATATGTTCACTCGCGCAGCACACCATAAAAGGTGTTTTATCATCTATATTACACAAAATTTGTTTCCTGATGGAAAAGAAGCTCGTACACGAAACCTGAATACACACTATTATGCTATTTTCAAGAATCCGCGAGATAAAAGTCAATTTGAAATTTTAGCGCGACAAGTTGCACCCAGAGGATCAAAAGCCTTAATTGAAATTTTTCAAGCAGCTACTGAAAAACCATACGGTTACTTATTCATTGACTTTACGCAAGAGTGTCCGGAAGAATTTAGATTTCGAAGTGATATTTTGAAAACTCCCATGATTATCTACAAACTATGAGTTCTTATTCTCGCATGATTGTTATTCCTCAGGATGAATATGTACAATTGACTGCCATGCACCAAGTAAAGCAACCTCTTGCAAATCAAATGTATAGGAAAGAAATAGATTATCAGCAAAATGTTCACATCAAAGATCCACATCGTGCTGTATTATTACAATCGGAAACTGTTGAGCAATTGAAAAACTTGAAGAATAAGATGCGTGACTCTGTATCGACTGCTACACCTTTAGCATCTCGCGCACCTGCCATATCTCTTTTCAACAGTATTGAACCCCATCTCAATGTAAATGATAGAGGAGAAATCATTACAGATGAAAATAAAGTGATTGATGCTTCACGTTATGAAGACTTGATTCAGTATGCGACACGTAGAAAGCGCCGTCAGGGCTATGTTCCACCTGGTTGTTCATACTTTCTTAAACTATTGAAAAAGCATAATGTGCCAAAATTTGCTTTAAATAATGAGACATTGAAAGAACTTGATTCAACAGTGGCTACTACTCCAATGCTTCAGGCGATGAAAATGCCAACAAATTGGTTTAAGACGTCACCTGCTACATCCCCTCCACACTCACTAAGCAAACAAGAGGAAGAACTCGACGTAGATCTACATCGCCACTAAAACTGGTAAAAGGAAAACGTAAAACAGCTCCTCCTAGGAAATACATGTTCTCAGACTATTAACATGAAGCAGATGTGTTGCTTGCCATGTAATGAGCCGCCAGAGGTGAATGTCGTTGTCACTTGCACTTGCTGCGCCAGCTCTCATAATGAAACCCCTAAGCAATGTGAACACGATCGCAAAACCGCTAAAGCTAAATGCTGCAGTTGTTGTAAATGTAGAAAGGCAAGAAAACAAAAAGATGAGAAGGAGGAAAAAGAGTCAGCCGTCATCGACTGAACGTTTGAAGTCAATCTATTATGATGTAAAGCATCCGGCAGGATTTGCATCTATCAAGAAATTATCAAAAGCGAGTGGTCTTCCACAATCACAAGTGAAACGATGGTTAAAGGGTCAGGCTACCTATACACTCCACAAACAAGCGAAAAAGAAGTACCGCACCCGCCATTATATTGTTCATGACATCGATGAACAGTGGCAAGCAGATTTGTGCGATGTTGCCTCCATTTCAAAACATAACTCGGGCAATAATTTTATTTTAACCGTCATTGATATTTTCTCGCGTTATGCGTGGGCTCAACCTTTAAAAACTAAAGAATGGAAAGGAGTAGCAAAAGCATTCAAATCAATTTTTCGAGAAGGTCGCATTCCAAAAAGAATTCAGAGTGATCAAGGAAAAGAGTTTGAAAATCAGCATGTGACAAGATTATTTGAGAGGCATGACATTGAGTTGTTTAGTGTAAAGAGCGCTTATAAAGCTGCACTCGTTGAACGTTTTAATCGCACATTAAAAAATCGCTTGTGGCGACATTTTACTGCCAACTTGACACAAAATTGGACAAAGGTTCTACAAGATACACTCCATGCCTACCATCACTCTATCCATCGTTCTATTGGACTCAGACCAGTAGATGTAAATGCTGACAATGTAGATAAAGTGCGCGAATCATTCCAACGTAAACGCACTCATGTGAAAAGTGATGTGAAAATTGGTGATAAAGTTCGTATCTCAAAAGTGAAAAGTGTTTTTGCTAAAGGGTACCTTCCGAATTGGACAGAGGAGGTATTTACAGTATCAAGGATTAATCAAAAAGACTCTCCAACCACCTACAAGTTGAAAGATTACGATAATGAAGAAATTAAGGGTAGCTTTTACCGCGATGAGATTGAGGTAGTCACTGAAAGTGAAACATATTTGGTAGAGAAAATCATTCGATGTAAAAAACGGCAAGGTGAAGAATGGTGTCTTGTTAAATGGACTGGTTATCCTTCAAGTATGAACTCTTGGATGCGTCGTGCCGACATCTTTCATCTAAGTGATCGACAGTGATTCATGCAAAGTTGTAACTAACAATGTTTAGGGTTTGAGCTATGAATCCAACTGCCTCATTTTATTCACGACCCTCCTATGTAAGTGGCGGAGGACAAATTTACATCGGTGCTCGCCGCCAACGTGGAGGTAGCATACTTGGTGCACTGAAATCTGTTGTAGCACCTCTCATATCCAATGTCGGTAGATCTTTAAAACGAAATGTTTTAAGTAATGCCGTTGGCTTTGCTGGTGATGTTGCTAGTGATCTTTCCAGAGGTAGAAGTTTTAAGAGCAGTTTGTTGAATCGTGGGAAGGAACGCGGTTTAAAAGCATTGAAGCAGACCATTGCTGGTGTTACTCAAGGAAAGAAATCACCTAAACGAATGAATAAAGGAAGGAGGAAACATCGCGGAGCTGGTAAGGTGCGATCTTCAGTCAAAAGGCATTCACGCAAACGTCGCAGAGGCTCTAATCATTCATCAGGCGCTAAACGACGACGCTGCTATAACTTCTAATCATGGAGTGTAAAACTTCCGGTTTTTGTTTGTTCGATCAACAAGCCATACAGACAGATATTCTTAGTTCAAGTATTGTAGATTATCATCCTCGAACAGCTGAGAATGCTGGTCCCATTGAATTTGTTATTCCTGGTGGTAGTGATGACTACATAGATTTGAGTTATGCGATGCTTGATTTGAGGTTTAGAATTCAGCAAGCAGATGGAACTGCTATTGACGATGCACATAAAGTTGGACTGAACAATTTACCATTGACTACATTACTTCGTGATGTTTCTCTAACGATTGGAGAGCAGCAAGTGGAAGGTGGTCAAAGCGATTATCCCTATAAATCATATTTCAATCATGTATCACAGTTTCATCCAGCAGCACAAAAAAAAGTCATATGGAAGCCATGGGATGGTACAGAGATGAAGCAGGAAAATTTGATGTTGAAACAAACAGTGGCTTTGTAAAGCGATCTGCTATGATTAAAGATAGTAGAGTATGTCAGCTATATGGTCCGCTGAATTTAGACTTCTTTAGACAGTCAAAGTTTTTACTGTGTAATACCAGCATGCGACTCAAGTGACATTTGAATAAGCCTGAATTTGCGCTGAATGCATTTGCTAAAGTTGACAATTTTAGAATTCATGTGAAGATATTGCACTTTACATTCGTCGAGTAGTACCGAATCCAAGTGTCATTAGAGGGCATGCTGAAGGCCTTAACCGCCAAAATGCCATTTTAACCCATTCAGCATACAAAGCTTCTCACCTTTACAATTCCGAAAGATCAAAAGAGTTTCATGAAAGATGGCCTCTTTCCATCGGAAGCACCGAAGCTCCTCATGGTGGCAATGGTTGAAAATGATGCATTTAATGGTAATATAAAGAAGAATCCTTTCAATTTTAAACACAATCAGTTAAGTGAAATTGCTTTACGTGTAAATGGTGTGAGTCATCCTGGTCCACCCTACAAACCAGATTTTGCTTCGATCACTTTATGCGCAGTTATGTTGATTTTATGGATGTTTTTGGCTTTTACAATACGGATGACACCAACGGACTGACTATGAAAGAGTTTAAGAGTGGATATACTATTTATGCATTTGATTTGACTGCTGACAGCGATATTAGTGCACCCTATCGTCAAGCGAACGTGCCTCATAATATTCGTTTGGATTTGACGTTCAAAAGAACACTACCTGAGACGATCAATGTATTAATTTATGCAGTCTTCGATTCAAATATTGAAATTACAAAGTATCGTGACGTGATTCTTCAGTATAATCGTTAATGAGTTGGTTGACTGCTGACGATATTAAGACTAAAGTGCAGCGTAATGCAGACGAAGCGACGTTGAAAGCTTTCGATAATGTCTATTCACTCGATACCTTACCACCTGCAGTAAATCACTATCCCATCTTTATTGTGCTAAACACTCATTCACAGAATTTAGGCGGTGAGCATTGGAAAGCGATCTTTATTGGAGAAGACCGACGTGGTGAACTATTTGACTCTCTTGCTCAACCTCCAAATATACCAACACAGCAGTGGTTGAGAAAACATACGCGTCAATATCAGCGAAATGAACGCATACTACAACATCCACTTTCATCAACGTGTGGTGCTTTTGTACTGTACTTCATCTTAAAACGTTTACATGTATCTCGATTTGCATCTATTATTCAAAACTTTTCATGTAATCCATCCTCTAATGAAAAAATGATTTGTAAGTTCTATCATGATTTGAAATAAAAACATCATGTTGGAAAAAATTGTTTTTTATTTTACAATCCGCTGGGTACGTACATACTCAATGAGATAGTCTAGGATCATATTTGCTTGTTCATGAGATTTTAGTCCAGTAATGATCACTTTACTATTATGAAAGCTTGCCACATGCACAGGTAACCAACAACTAATGAGAGCTGCAGGAAAAAGTTCGGGTTCATAACACAAACTGTAACTGCTGGTACGAATCTTCAAAAATGATAGACTGTCACTCAATTGAGTAGAGATCACCATATTGTCCACAGTCAGATTCGACATCACACACCTCTCCCTCTTCCATATCCGACGTAGTAGTCTTTGTAGCTCTAAGCGCATTGACTGCGCCGATGAATGAGAAAGGGCGCCGAGAATCTGTACAGTCCCATTTGGGAAGAGTTGAAGATTCCGTGAATTGTTCATCTTCACCACTAACATTTGAGGACGGCCCGGTGTAATACTTGCTGTTTGGAAGCTGTTGGTGTAATGTTGTGAGATCGATTTTGGTGTAGAGTCTGAAGCGACGGAGAATGTTGACGATGGTGTAGCGATGGCGCTTCATGATGAAAGAATGAGTAAATTGAGCGATGTACCTTCCTTTTATACTTTTCCCAACTACCTTGATGAAATGTGAAGTTAGTATGAAGTTGGGAATGATAGAGTTGAATTCGCCGATTGTTGACGCGCAGCCAGATGCGATTTCCAATACGTGAATGTCTTTTCATATAGAAGTATTTCAAGTCCTTATGATATGATGTAGAGATTGAAAATGACGATAAGATAAAGCAAACTCTCTTCTCACATTTCCAGTTGAATCTTTGAAATAGACGTTTCGATCATGATCCGTTTCAATACGTTGTAGGGAATCTAATTTCCAACTCATGATGTGTGGTAGTCATGTCTGATTAAGATTTGCATAGTAGGGCGATGAACTCACGACGAATAAATGTCATGATGGAGCGATGTATGTATCTTCTATACTTCTCCCAATTGTATTTGCGAAATGAGAAACAGTTTGCGGAATGAGAATGGTAGATTTGAATTTCATTTCTGTAATGTTGAAGCCAAACTTGATCACCCAAGGAGATGAATCTTAATGTTTCAAAATATTCCAAATCCCTCATGATATCATTGAGGTTGACAAATTGTCGCCATGTTAATGTAATTCCTCTTGATGTATGACCATGAGAATTTTGAAATGTACGTTTCCATCACGATCAACTCTGATATATTGTAGAGAGTCCAAAATCCAAGTCTTCATGATGTTATGCAAAGTTGCAGATTAGCAATATAAAAATGTCGTTTTATCATATTTTGCTTAGCAATGCGGCTACAAAGAGATTTACTAGCAATCGAGCCGCACTCTTTTCTACTCCCATTGATCATGCACAACAGCTAAATGGAAATTGGGAAGTGGGTGTCACTCAACTTGTTTATAGCAACTGTGTCTATACTTTTGATCATGAGGTGATGACTATTAATATGAGGCGTACAGCTGCTTACCAATGTGAAAAGGGGTGCCGAGTATACATTCCACAGTGGGCAAAGAAAGATCTCTTATCATGTAAAAAGTTTATATATGATTTCTTGAATAAAGCGTGTAAACATATTGTCCAATTTACTCCGCACAATGATGATTATAATTAGGTACATCATGTAGTTGAGAAAGATTGGATTGTTGGTTTAAGTCCAAGTTTAAGGAAATGATTTAGGCTACCTCGCTAGCGCCTTGACAAGCTATGATAATTTTAACGTTAATTACCACATAAAGTGGTTCATAAAACAGTTAATAATCGGAGTGAAAGCTAATTATGTAGATCTTATTCCAAGAAATGAGAAGACGTTGGTGAAGAAG